>JAJMFE010000005.1:0-30598 GCA_030574555.1 Tortispora phaffii | reverse complement strand
TTATTTCTAGCCCGTATTGACCGTTACGACAATTTAACTCGAGATAATGGTGTAAATGTTACTATAGTTCCTACCTGTGGAGGTTATCTTGCTAACCTTGCCCTAATCTCTCAAATTAATCTTCTCTAACTCTTCAGTGATAGCCTCATCAATAGCACGATCTACTTCGACTGACTCTGTAGCCTTATTTTGTTTTAATGTCTCGCCATTCACGAAAAGTAACGGGTCTAGTAGTTTCGCACCTACTTGTGAAGTTTCATCTATAAGGCCTTTGGTCTCTAATGATTCCTCTAAGTTAGAGGTTTCTGTGTTATTTTGCGTTTTTCGGGATCTTGATTGAAGTTTGTCGTCATCTGTGGAACAAGAGTCATACCAGTCCATTCTTTGAGCTATTTCAGCAGCTACGATATCGCATGATTTTAAAACCACTACATCATCATTACGACTGCCAATGTTTCCCACTTTTTCGAGATTAATCAACAGTCGGGGGCATCTGGCCATATCAGGCAGGGCGGCGAACGGATAAACTGTCAAAGACGTTCCAGCGACAATCATCAGATCAGCCATCTTCATGTCCTTAGTTTGGTGCTGGAAAAACTTCTTTGGAAGATCTTCGCCAAAGAAAACAATGTCTGGTTTTACTAAACCATTACATTCTTCACAATAAGGTATGGTGCGATCTCGAATGTGTCTTTTTATGGTATCATTATCAACTACCTCCCGACATTCAAGACATCGAGAGATCGCAAAAGAGCCATGAGCTTCAATTATGTGTGATTCTGGAACTCCTGCTATCCTTTCTAAAGTATCGATGTTTTGAGTGTATACCCGAAGTAACTTTCCGCTATCATACAATGCTTTAATCAGCTTATGAAAACGAGTAGGAGCAAAATTGCCTGGATATAAGTCTTGAGCTAATGTATAGAATGCTTGAGGGTGCTTTCTAAAATATGTAATATCAAATACTGCCTCGGCGTATGGTAAGTTAAGTTTGGATAGGTTATGGTACAGACCGGTTTTAGGGGATCGGAAATCTGGGATACCTGCTGAGGTAGATATACCTGCTCCAACTAATACTACTACTTTTTTAACAGAGTCTTGTTTGAGAAATTCTATAAATCCTTCTAAATCTGCAGTTCTGAGTACACGAGGGCGCCTTGTCATGGCAGTTAGTAAACGATATTACAATGACCGACTGTATCGAATCTTTAATCCAGTCCTGTTCGGGGGTAGCAACGCAATAGAGCGTAATTATTCAAGGCTGTATTTCTCTGTTAAGAAAGCAAAATAATACAAAATAAAACGATTAAATAATTAATATATATATTACTAATATAATAATATGATGTCTCTAAGAAAGTAGGGTTATAGCACCAGTTAATAAGAAGGCCAACTGGGTAGTAATTTGGATCAGACACCCACCACTGCTCTGCGTGACTTTGACAGTATCAGACCTAGTGGAAGGTTTGGGTCTATCATTTCCTAAATTAGCGGTGGATGATCTTCGATTATCAGTAGGTTGTGGCAAAGCGGCAGAGTTTTCGGCTGTAGACTTAACTGATGTAGAAACTGGAGAAATGGAAGAAGTATAACTCTCTGATGAAGCATTCTTCTCAAGACTGTTCTGTTTAAAATCACCTTTTTGATATATAGCACCTTCAGGAAGAGCTTTAAACACAGTACCAGTATCATCTGCGTATTCATACTGAACTGCACGAGAATAGTCCTCAATCAGGAGAGATTTCAAAATAACCCCATAAGGTCCTTTATTCCAATTAGGCAACCCCTTAGCCCATTCAATAGTATCTATTGGAGAAGCCTCTGTCAGACCCCATCCCCCAATCATGAGACGCATAGGAGCGCATGGGATACCTTGTCCGTTATCTCGGTTCAGTTCTCGGACACGCATTCCATCATAGTACCAAGATACGCCTTCAGGTAACCATTCGATAGTGAAATTGTGCGCTCCTTTATAAAGATCAGGAGCAGGAATTGCTAGCATTCGATCCCAGGTAGTGATATTCCCCTTAATGAAATAGTTAGATTGCCATTCTTGAGCATCGTCTCCCACAATTTCGATATCGATCTCATCCAGGTCTCTTGACTGAAGAACGGCTGAAAGAACTATTCCATTCCCTCCAAATATTTCCATCTCAATTTCAACACGACCGTAAAGCATGTATTCAGGAACCAATACGTGAGGAGCGATTGAGTTTATTGTAATGTTTAACCCTGTGGGAGTAGTTGATACTGCTTTCTCTGCGCCATCACTGATCACAAAAATACTCTGATTTGTATCTAAATTGCCGAAATCTGATATTTCTACACGGGTTGCAAGTGCTTTGTCGACACGGGAGCAATTCTTCTCCAAAACTGGGTTGCAAGTGCGGGTATCATACCCTTCAACCAAAATGCCAGCGAACAAGCTGGAAATTAACACTGACAACATCCTGTATATTGGTTGCTCTTTAAAAAATCACCATTACTTAAGTAGTTTTTAGATTCAATATTTTCTCTTTGAAACAGGAAGTCAGTGGCGAGAGTACAGCATAACGAATTCACTATTATGAATTTAATTCGAATTGATAATGTTCAGTTGAGAACCTCAAAATGAATAACTAAAGCGAAAGGGTCCACTGTTGTCGGAAAGTTCGTACACACTTAAGAAAAATCTCTCGCAAGATTTATGTAAAGAATCTCCCAGGGTTCATGGGAATTTTTCAGCAAGCTACTTGTCAGAAATCAATCATACGCAATCGATTAGCATAATTAAGCCGCTTCAGCTTTATGATTTTCCAAAGTATTAGAGAGTGATTTGGCATCATCTTCTGTCTTCACTCGAAGTAAATACGTGGAACCCGATCCATCTGCATTGAAATTGAGAACACGTACATTATTCTTTGGCACGAAAGGATATTGCAGTTCGGATCTTATAGGAATGTTTAGGACTACCCTTCCACCACCTTCTGCTCGGACAAGTGCTCTAACTTTTTTAGAATCCTTATGTTGAAGAATTCGTAAAGTTCCTAAACCGATGGGATCATATTTGCTCCCTTCAGAGGATTTACGCAACTCGAACACCCTGCATCGTTTCTCGAAAAGAACTGTTTCATTCTCTTCTCCTGGCCCTGGAACACCGGCTAGATCAGCTATTTGTGTATCTTTTGGACTTTCATCTGCTCCAGGTTCATCGGTTTCAGTTTCTTTTTCTGTACTATTAGTAATTGTATTCTGTCTTTCGGTGTCCTTAGATAGAGTAGAAAAGCCAAAAGTGGAATTCCCCGCTGGGTTGAAGGAAAATGATGATGATTTAGAATCAAACCCAAAAAGAGGTTTAGAAGGTGTGTTTGAGTTGGTATCCGAAGAAGGGTGAGTATTTATAGCTTTAAAGGAAAAACTAAATTCTGGTTTTTTCACTTCCTCTGATGTTTCGTCTGTTTTATTCTTCGATTCCGTGTCATCTTCGGGCTGAGTAGCAGAAGTAGGCTTAGAAAAAGAAAAAGAAGGGAACTTTGGTTTGCTGTCATCTTTATTATCATTGTCGATAGTCGTAGAAGAGGCAGGTATAGGCGTAAATGAAAGCCCTTCTGGAGCGGCTAAAGGCTTAAAAGTAAAGCTTGGTTTCTCTGGTGAGATATCGCCGGGATTAGAAGTACCAAAAGATACACCGTCGGCGGACTTCCATGTATGATTAGCAATTTCAACCCCATTTGAATTATCTGTATTTTCATCGATATCCTCCATCGCATTCGAGTTGTTAGTATTGCTTGACTCAGCTTGACTCAATTCAATGGTGATAGTATTCTGATCTGAGGGGGACTCATTAGTCTTAGAAGAACTTTTCGAGAAAGAAAAGGCAGGCAATTGTACTTTATTAGCAGGAGTAGAATTAAACCCAAAATCAAAAGTTTTCGCGGAACCATTGATAGAGCTTGCTTTATCCTGGCTGGGGGTAGATTTAGGTATAGTGCTGGGGGCAGGTTGGGAAGCCGCAAAAGAGAATATAGGAGTTGCAGCAGGCTTTGAAGATAACGATGAAGATTTCTCTGCTAGTGGTCCCGAAGAGGAAACAGCACCAACAGGAGAATCCTGCATCTCGCTATTAACCGGGACCGTTTCCTGTTTAGAGGATATTGCAGTTGCATAGTCCAAGTAAGTCTTGCACAATTTAGAAAAATCAGCCAAAGAATCGGATTTATTAGCGGAGTCCAATGCTTTAGTAAATTGAATATTGAGAGCTCTGAATTGTACGAGTTTACTATATTCTAAAGTATCGCCTGAAGCAGACGCCGACGAAGTAAGATCAGGAACAGGAGACGAAGGGGTGTTAGTAATACTTGTAGGAAATTTAGGCAACGCGGCAAAAGGATTGGAGCTAACCGGGGTGGAAGCTAGCGGGGTTTGAGGAGAGTCTAAGCCAGAACCACCTAATCGGCGTCGAGGTTGCAGAATCTTTCGCTTGGCGATGACTTCTGGTGCAGCGATGCCGCTTACTTCTTCCCCTGAGTCATTGTCATCTTCAGGATGGTAAGAAGAAATCTGAAATGTTGCTTGACGTTTTGCCATGGTGTTACAAGAGAATTATATTGGAACAACTGAATGCTGCAGATAGACAGAAATATTATATTCTGTAGTAAAGTAAAATTCGAGCCCCAAGAAAACAGACAGGCTGCTCAGATATATAGCAACCAACTCTAAATAGAGAGTTGAAGCTGCCTGAGGAACTCGGCTCACACAATATGTGGGCCATTAAAATAACTACAGCAACATAAACCAAATTAAATTTATAGCATTGAAGTTTGTAACATCCAAGTATTTAAAGCAAGAATTATTACTTTGTTGACGGCTCTGCCGTCAGTATGGCTAACATTCAGGAGTGTGTTAAATAAAGTGAATCGAGGCTATAGCAACCCTCCGAATACAGAGATATACGATGGCTATCACATAAGAACTATAAACAGGTTATTTAAGTGGAATAATATCACCTACGGAAATAAGAAAAAGAAAATTAGCTAATAGAATCGAACGTTCTAATAGAAATGAATCAACTATAGAATCCGATCTGATATATCTGCCAGAACAAACCTAGCTTAGAGCTTGGATTTCAAAGCTTTGGCAGAGTCAAGCACAGGCTGAACACTCATAGCTTTCATCATATCTCCTTTCAGCTTAAGTTTACCGGACATAAACAATTCTTGGGCAGACTTAGACCCATCAACCAACCCTCCGAAATCTTCATCTAATAGCTTCAACTCGACATGTGGGGTTTCGCCCTCAGGAGCCAGTCCTAAGCCTACAGTTCCGCTGTTTTTTAGATCCAGATGCC
The DNA here is from genome assembly GCA_030574555.1 of Tortispora phaffii. Taxonomy (NCBI): domain Eukaryota; kingdom Fungi; phylum Ascomycota; class Trigonopsidomycetes; order Trigonopsidales; family Trigonopsidaceae; genus Tortispora; species Tortispora phaffii. Next base: position 25,272 of record JAJMFE010000005.1, on the reverse strand, counting down.
ATGATTTGGTTTGACCGCTGCTATTGTCTAGGGTAAAGGCAAATATTCCATCGCCCTTCTCGATGGCCTTGGACTTAAATGAATCTACTGTAAGCGCCTTGGCGAGTAAATCAAAGACTTTCGAAGAGGGGAACTCTGGATCAAATAACCCCATTTCTTATACAATTGTAGTATGTGTTACTTAGGTTGCAGGTGCAGGCGGATACAGGAGAATGAAAAGATGGCTTGGTTTACCCAATTTATACTATTCTTGATTGTGGAGGGGACGGATAGACAGCCTTAGAGTAACTAGTAGCAAATTGGCCCATCGGCCACCGATGGATCTGATTGGCTTCTCCGCACTTTGATTCCAGCATGTGAGCACAAAGACCATCAGCCACCAGTAGTCCAGTTATTTCGATCGGAACAATTCTTCCGTCCTCTTTGATACCTTGAGTAGTTCTCAATTCAACTGCTTAGTTCTTACACTAGCAAAGTGGTATTTTTTTTTTTTTTCCGATTTGAACTATATCCAGGGCTCCCTCCGTACTAACCGGCCAACCCATAACAACTGGAAACTGGAGAACTCTAATCTCTTCAGCTATATCAAGCAACAATTTGAATAGTTCAACTTCAATGAATTAGTCTCAACGTCAGGTGTTCTAACTAGTCCCTAAGGGTCCCAACCAATATGTTTTAATTTAAGACTACAATAGCAATTTCATGTAGGAGTGTGCTTAGCGGAGCCCGTACACTTATTGTCTTGCATGATTCTTTACTAATAGAACCAAGCAGTTTATACGGAAGCTACCATGGTGAAGATTATTAACTTTCAAAATAAACTCGCAATCAGTTTACTTTAATTTTATTGTACACTATATTCTCTGCTGGCAAACCGAGCCCTTTCCTGCGTTTCTCGAAGAAACAATCTGATGTGAATGGTCTGACTAGGCTGCCTCACAAACGATTGTTTTGCATGCAATGTACTTTGAATTGAATCAGAGTCGCCTGGTGGTCTTATCATTATTTCTTTTTAAGCAACTACCAGCTTTGATTTACTGTCTTCTGTCAATCTGGCGTCATACAGAACCAAGGATACCTGTAGAGGGCCTTCCACGACACTGGACCCTCAATGCCGTTCCTGGGCTGGAAAAAAAAATCCATGCAAACTTTTAGTGAACGCAACTATTTAAGATGTCAATGTGCTCTCACGAAGCAACCCAAATCTCAATGCTGTTCCTTCAAAATTTAGTAGCTCTTCTCTTGTCTACCTCTGTCCTTATGGACGCCACCACGGCCCTCAGCTCTGAGAAGATCGATTCCGCGATGATCAAACTTTTACAAGATGCTCCTGTTCGAGTTCGTGTTGTAGAGATCGTGTGCGATAATACCTCGCCTTCTAGCACAACTCCCGGAGCTTCTGGTGTTCCCACTGGAGCTTCTGGTGTTCCCACTGGAGCTTCTGGTGTTCCCACTGGCGCTTCTGGTGTTCCCACCGGAGCTTCTGGTGTTCCTACTGGAGCTTCTGGTGTTCCCACTGGAGCCTCTGGTGTTCCCACTGGCGCTTCTGGTGTTCCCACTGGTGTCTCTGGTGTTCCCACTGGTGTCTCTGGTGTTCCCACTGGTGTCTCTGGTGTTCCCACTGGTGTCTCTGGTGTTCCCACTGGTGTCTCTGGTGTTCCCACTGGTATCTCTGGTGTTCCCACTGGTGTCTCTGGTGTTCCCACTGGTGTCTCTCCCATTGTTGTTCCCACCTAGTGTACCCTCTCTGTGATTTGGCATACTAGCTCGCAAATAGCGACTTTTTGGCGCATTCTAAAGGGGTTTTTTTTTTCAAACTTGAGATTATGATTCATCAAAGTTGATTTCTGATCTAAACTTTGGAACGGTTTGTTTTGTTTTTTCTTCCTAGATTACTTGTTTATTTGGTTATATTTGATTTTCTTTTTGTTTTGTTTTGATTTTGGGCTTTGCTTTCGTTAATTTGCTTTTGTTCGTCTTGTAATTCTTAATATATTTCTAAGTTGTTTGAAATACCCGCTACATAATTCGCGTAAATTCTAGTTCTCAGAAAACAAGATCTGTTTAAATGAGAATTTCAGTAGACCTATTCTAATATACGATAAAAACTCCCGATACACTTGTTCTTCTTTAAGCCTTCACCCATTGTACATTGGCAGAAAAGAAATATCGAAAGGAAGAGGTGTTGAAACAGACGCATTCTTTTGTCGTGTAATTTCAGTTCCCACTTGACGTTCTTTGACAAATAACAAGAGCCTCTCAAGATCACGAATCAGCTATCAGAAACTACAATAGAATTGAATGAAAATAGCTGCATAATGAATTTCTGCATGAATATGGGGATGCTGAAGGGTTCGCGAATGAAACCGATTGAGCGAGATTGGATAGAAAAATTGACACAGAAGAGCCCTTAGGCATCATTAGTTAAAAGGGTCTATTCTAATTCAAATTAAAAATTTCCAGCATAACCAAGCATAGTCTCAATAGGGTCAACAGTTGAAATCATTTCTAAACAATATAAGAATGCGACTGCAGTGAGCTCTTCCCAGTTAATATACTGTGAGAAATAGAAATGTCGCTTCAACTCTTCAACGATTTTTCTTTAGTGGATGCTATGCCAAATCTGGCTGCGGGACTATTGGCTGCAGGCTTTCTGTTGCTGCCCGTCACAGCTGCACCATCTCCTCAGGAAGTCGAACAGCCTATTAACATCATCACGCTTGATTGCGGAAACCTGACTCCACCCAGAACGCTTCCTAGCCCGAACCCTCCTGTAGCAACCGATGCCATTACAAACTCAAAGAATAAAAATAGCCCAAATGTCCGTGCTGCCTCTTCCACTAAGACCTCCGCCACTCCTTCCGCTAAAGCCAGTACTAAGGCCCCCGCCACTCCTTCCGCTAAAGCCAGCACTAAGGCCCCCGCCACTCCTTCCGCTAAAGCCCCCGCTAAGGCCCCCGCTAAGGCCGCCACCACTAAAGCCGCCGCTAAGGCCGCCACCACTTCTTCCACTTTGGCCACCACCACTTCTTCCACTTCTGCTGTTACTACTATAGTACCACCATCCACTGTTACCCGCGTAATTGTTCGCACCACAACACCGGCTGCCAAGCCTACTGGATTTTTCGCAGGATTGAAGAAACTGTTGGGCAAGTCTTCCTCTAACTAATTATGCATATACGGAATGCATGCCACGTCCAAAATAAGAAGACCACGTATTTTAGTATGTAATAGGCCGCAATGAGGTAATACCTCGAAACGATAATGTGGCTGAAAGAAGGCGTCTTTGAAACCATGTAAAGTAGTGATAGATATACGCAAAAATAAGCTTCATCAACGCTTCTGAGTGTCTCTTGAAAGAAAAAAATAAAAATAAAAAAATAATAAAAAGAAAGAAAAATAAAAAGTAGAATTCTTCTAAATGCTTGAAGCTTGTATCCTCCTTTTGGAAAGACTAGATCCAGTGTTCTCAGTGTCGAATAAAGATCTTTTCTCAGTTTTAACAACTTCCAATTCTCCTTTAGGGCTAGTTGGTGCAGCAAGATAATCTTTGGCAAAAAGGAGACCTTGGGCCCAGCCAGCATGACTTCCCCATAAAGTCCGAAAGAAATCACCTACGGCATCATGTACCTCGCGGTTCAGAGATTTCATTCCACGGCCTTTACTAAACTTGTAGTCTCGTTGAGCTATCTGCCACACATGGGTGTCAACTGGGACTGCATTGGGTTTATTTAACCCCATTAGACAAACACAATCTGCCACTTTGGGTCCCACGCCAGGAAATTGAAGTAGTGCGTCTCGAGCTTCAGCGTAGGAGGAAGTATCACAGAGGGACTGTAGATATGCTATACCCGACAAATCGACCAAAATAGAAGCTGTGCCGACAATATACTTAGCTCTGTAACCAAAACCAAGACTGCGGAGCTCAGCTTCAACTTCCTCAGTCGTGAGAACTTCAGGAGGAGGGAAATCATAGAATGGAGTGTCTTCGTATTCACCAAGAAAAGTACCATATCGAACACATAGTTTGTCTAGCATCTGAGTAATGCGCTTGATGTTGTTGTTCGAAGAACAAATGAAAGAGCATAAGGTTTCCCATGGTAGCTGACGAAGAATGCGGACTCCACGAAATGACAAAGAAGCTTTAACAAGATGCGGATCTGATTCTGCCCATTTCTCATGTAAGGCCTCCAAATTAACGTCTAGATTCAAATAGGATCTTATGAGGGATTCCGTATCATCTTTAAAAGGAATCGAAGAGTATTCAAAAGTGTCAAGGGTGTCGTGATGCTGTCGAAGGAGAATGATCCGGTCATGTAATCCACATGCCCAGGTGTTTTGTAGTCGCTTCCAGCGAAAAGCTTGTCCGCAGGACAATACTGTATTTAATGCAATCTCTCCAGAAAACTTAACCGAGTGCCATTTCATGATCTATGTGGCTGATCCGCTGTAGGATATAGAAAATCAAGGGGAAACTAACCTGGAAGAGATAGAGAACTCGCGAGTAAGCCCCTTGAGTGGGTTAGGGTTAAGCGACAGTATATTTCTCGGATCAAAGCTAGCAGCGAATTATATAGATCAGGATATCATCTCTGTTTACGTACAATAAATGTCAGAAACGACAGACATTCATGAGGAGGCCATGGCAGATGTCGCTGCCGAAAGTGTCCCAGTAGTACCAAGTGCGGTTTCCGAGGAAGCGAGAGACGAGAGCCCCAATGGAAACAACGATGCGGAGAGAATCAAAGAGGACTCAGAAACAGATAATGCTGCAGAAGGGTCACAATCAGAGAAAACATCGATAGATATGACCAAACCAAACCCATTGGCCGGGGGTGCGCCGGTTCGACGATACCTGAATGAAAAACTAACCCCGATCCTTTTAGAAGGAATGCGGAAGATCGCGCAAACCCAACCTGAAGATCCTGTTCGGGCACTAGGGGAGTTCTTAATAGAAAACAGTAATAGTCAAGGGAATTAAGACACTATGTATGTATGTATTTTATGCTTGTGAATAATGATTACTTTTTACGAATATGATAGGAAAACGCTGTAGCAAGTCAGAACCTGCCTGACAAGCGTAGTCGGAATAATCGGGGTAGTGTACTAATAAGCAATCTCTAATAGTCATTGTTTCCAGAATGAGCGAGCAAAGTTAGGAGTTGATTAGAAATTTAGTCTACCGTTTTTTTTTTTTTTTAATTCGAACTACATTTTTAACTCATAATCATAAGATTATCTACTCTGAGAGTACATAGACCGAAGTCATGCGAAGCCGGCAAGCATCCTTTGGGGATGGGAACCGTACCCGCGTTTAGGCAACCAAAGCAGAAGCAGTGGAGGACTCGTATTTCCAGTTAGCAGGCAGAACACCAGTAGAGCGATAGTAACGAGCCAGACGGTGGATACGAGACTCGATCAAAATAAGACGGAACTTGGCGTCCTTGTCCTTGCGGTTGCGCTCGAGGTGCTTGCGGACGCTCAAAGCTTTCTTGATAAGCTGGTAGAGGTCTTCGGGCACATCGGGAGCCAGTCCGGAAGTCTTCAAGATACGGAGAATCTTGTTACCGGTGGCCACCTTGACCTGAGCAACACCGTGTTGATCACGGAGAATGACACCGATCTGAGAAGGAGACAGACCCTTGCGGGCGTACTTTGTGATGAGCTCCTTAACATCCTCAGGGGTCTGTTTGAACCACGAGGGGTTATGGCGAGAGTAGGGGAGGGACGAACTAGACATTCCACGACCCATGATGACTGATTTATGTGAGGAAGGTAGAACAGTTAGAACTAACGGAGGAGGTTGTTCTAGGCTGGTCTTGGGAGTATGCGTGCTTAGGACCAGTCACAGTCACGCTAGGGTTTATAGCTTTGGGTCCAATCACACTCTGTCCTACCATAAACCCTACCATGTTCTCTCCCAACCGCTCCTTCCTTCCTTCTCGGCCGGAAAGAAGAAAAAAAAAGAAACCAATAAATATACTATTAGTGTCGAGGATAGTCTCTGTGTAAGTATTCTTTATCGATGTGACCGATGATGATTGTGGTGATATTTATCTGGCACCTCTAATGTTAGCGGCTTAGGCTGCCATGAATACAATCTTAATCTGAAGGTGGAAACCATCATGAATTAAATGGGTTAGAATTTTATTAACTCTAGTAAGAATTTATATATCAATACTGGTACTTTTGAAATGATATAAAATAAAATAAACATTACCAAGCTCGATGTGTTTTCGTAGATAAAAACAGTTTCATTTTGGTTCGGATCTGCCTATCCGGCGTAGCATTCAGCGGGCAAGTAAATTTGTATTATATAACCAACACTGCTGCTGCTGGCTGCATTTTGATAGGCGGGTAAGGTTTGAAGAGTTTGAAACCTGGGGGGGATTTATTTGAACGACAAGTTTCTGTTTAGTCATAAAATGCCTCAACCTATTTGCAGAAACTCATAACCTTCTAGACAGAAACCGTAGTGACTGATTGACTTTTTCCTTGGTGGTCTCTCTTTTCTTTATTCTTTTTTCTATGTTTCCTTTTTTCGGTTTCCTCGTAATTAATATTCTAGACTTTCAAACCTTATTAGAGTTAGTTATGAAAATGTACGACCGTCTGTCTCTCTTCTGCTTCCAATGCTCATTAATTAACCTAACCACCACCCCAGGATTAACTTTAACCCTTATACATAAAATATCATACCCCTCAACGCCTGCAGGTTATCTCGAACATTACTTTATTTCTATACCTGCTTGTAGTGTAGTTTTTGATCTTTGCCATATTTATTTTAATATGCTTATAAATATCTCGAGCTCTCCTCTTGAAGACAAAGTTGCTCAACTAATTTCCGAGTTTACTCTTTCTCCTGCAGCAATAACCTCTGTCGCCCAAGAGTTCGCAAAAGAAATCGGTACGTATAATTTTTGTTGTAGCACATTTTCCTCGTTGCTAATTTCCCTTCTTTCCATTTAGATCGTCTTCAGTTTTTGAATAGATATCGGACCTATTTTCTATTGATCTCATCCGTACTCAACCTCACCTTGGTGTTTCTGCTGGTTAGCGATAGCTAAAGGTGATTTGTAGAGTATTATTATTCCCACTTCCCCCTCTTTATTGATGCTGCTGTCATATTTATTGTTAACTTTACGATCACTATTGTTCATTAGTGCTAACTATAGATCTTGGGTTGCTTCAAGATGGAAATCCTGAAGCTATGAATATGATTCCCACCTATGTTACAGGTATTCCTGATGGAACAGAAAGTGGAACATATTTAGCTGTTGATTTAGGTGGAACTAATTTCAGGGTTTGTTCAGTGCTTTTAAACGGTGATTCTACTTTTGAACTAATTCAAGAAAAGACTGCGGTCCCCCCTGAATTGATGGTCGGCACCAGCGAGGCCTTATTCTCGTTTATGGCTAAGGCCATCCAGGTGTTCTTAAAGACTCATCACAAAGACAAATACGTTGAAGAAGATGTAAATAAGCATATTTTTCGGCTAGGATTTACGTTTTCTTTTCCCGTGAAACAGACTGGTATTAATCATGGTTTATTGTTGCGATGGACTAAAGGATTTAATATTCCAGATGCTGTAGGTAAAGATGTGCCTCAATTGTTGCAAGATCAGCTGGATAGGCTTAATGTTCCCGTTCATGTTACCGCTCTAGTTAACGATACAGTTGGAACCCTCATGTCTCGTTCTTATACCTCCAAGTCTCGTGGTGTCGCCCATATAGGTGCCATTTTTGGCACTGGAACTAATGGTGCTTACATAGAGAAGCTTGCATCCATCTCTAAATTACCATTTGCTAAGGATGCATCTCCAGACCAAATTATGGTTGTAAATACTGAATGGGGTGGTTTCGACAACAATCTGAAATCTTTGCCTGATACTGTGTACGACCGAGAACTCGATTCGCGCACTCCTAATCCTGGACTCCAAATGTTCGAGAAGCGTATATCTGGGATGTTTCTTGGTGAACTTTACCGTATTGTTATTAGTCATCTTCGAAAGGATAAACTTCTTTTACAGGACGTGCACCCGGATTTCGAGGATGTGTGGGCTACTCCATGGTCTATAGACACTTCGATCCTTTCTGAATTGGTTGGAGATACCAGCGCATCTGCTGATAACGCTACTCAAACATTTGCCAAGTATGGATATAAAAGTCAGATTCCTGCTGAACAAAGAATAGCTGCTCGCTCGATTGCATCAGCTATTGGACTTCGTGCGGCACTTTTATCAGGCGTGGCTATTGCGGGAACTTTAAAGCATCTTGACGTTTTAGGAGGCCCTGATGATTCCCAGGTTGTAGATGTTGGTGTCGATGGTAGTTTGGTACAGTATTACTCTAATTTCGAGCAGTATATGCGACAAGCTATGAATTTTATTATTGGGGAAAAAGCTCAAGCAAGAGTGACTATAGGAATTGCTCGCGATGGCTCCGGAGTCGGTGCTGCATTGTGTGCTGCTAGCGCTCATTCTTGATTATTTGGGCTGATCTCTCTTCTGTTACGATCTACGACTTAGTAAAATAAAATAAAAAAGAAAAAAAAACATATAGAGCTTTCTTAAGGAAACAAACACATAAGCTGATGAAGAAAGTGTGGCTTAACTGATATTTGAACATAGTATGGAAGCTCAACCGATCACAAGAAAGACTTATAAAAAGGAACCAGGAGTTTGTGGGTAAAGGTCTCCTGGCTCTTTTCTATAGAAAGTGCCAATCCATAAAGAAGAGAGCCGTCATGAAACATTCCAGGCTCTTTGTAGACTTTGGATGGAGGGATTCCAGCTATCGCATTTGTAATTTCAATTTCGTCTACCAAAGTTTCCTCGGCTCCATATATAACAATTAAGTTCTCAGGAAAGATTCCTGAAAAAAACGAATGTGTACCATATATAGGAGAAACCCAAGGGGATCTTCTAAGTTTCGGATCTGGGGCGTAAAGCTCCCCCCAGTATTTGGCAGCATCATAACCCAGATAATCTTTATTGGCAAAAGTGACAAATGAGCCCTTCCTCTTAGGATCCAGATCGTTCCAAGGAGAAAGTAGAGCAACCGATTCAGGTTCAGGTCCCTCAATAGTAATGAAGTCCGGGTTTCCGTGCTTCAAATGAGCGCATAAAGCCATTGCCATATTTGCACCGGCAGAGTCGCCGATTAGGGAGATACGGAGACCCTGTTGGGCTAGATAGTTATAAAGAACAATAGCTTCATTGATCTGAGTAGGATATGTATACTCTGGAGTGAGTTTATAGTCGAGAATTACAATGTTCAAACGAGGATTGTTTAAACTCAAATAGAGAGCTAGCAATTCTTTAACATGGCCTGGGTTGACTCCTAGAGCATATCCGCCACCATGACAGCAAAAAATGACAGGATCGTTAGGTTTGCGATCGGGTGCTTCAGCAATCCAATAAGCCGAAATGCCCTCCACATCTACTTTTCTACCATATCCAGGCACCGGTTGTGGAGGTGTAATGATTTTGAAGAGATCCAGCAACGGTATACGAGGGGATGCTTGATGAAGCTGTTTGATATTTAGGCGGGAAATAAGGTAGTGTAATTGTGCAGCCACTTTATTGACTTCCGGTTCCTTATCTTGGAACTCCCCTCGGAGTCTTCCGAAAAATAAGCGGATCGGCATGAACGCAGCAACAGCCATCAGGCCGACAGTATCAAAGAATCCCAGGCTCATAGTGACAATTAAAAGGTTGAAGAGAAGTGGGAAACAGTTGAATATAAAAAAACCGGATATAATCACCTTTTTATAGCGGCTGAACGGATATTGCACTCGGCTAATTTCATGATCAATTAATCCTTATACCCCGCATTGCTTAGTCGGGACAAGGTTTCATTAAGGTTCCAATCAAGATTGCAGATTCATGGAAACGACCGGCTGGGATTATATTGAGTATCTGATACTAAAATTGGCTGTCATCTGACTAGAGAAAAAAAAAAAAAAAAAAAAAAAAAAAAAAAAAAAAAAAAAAAAAAAAAAAAGAATAAAAAAAGAATAAAAAAAGAAGATCAGCTAATTGTAATTGGCCCTTTCCAATTTCCGATAAATCTAATAGACCTTGCTAGAGAGAGACCTTGAAGGAAGCTAAGTATAGTCACAATATTACAATGTTCTTTGGAGAAGATAACACTACCCGAGATAGGTTTATTCCTTCATTATTCGCCGGTGAGGATCTCTCATTGAAAAATAAAGATATATGTCATATATACCATATGCATCAAAGATTTTCAACAGGTAATACTTTTCCAAGCTTGTGTTGATTGATCTATTGGTCGACTCAAGTATCATCGATTGTACAAACTAATGTATCGAAGAATCTGACACAAATATCATTAATTCTGTAATTAATCCTTCTGTGTGAGTGTATTAAGTAGAGCCTCCAGGAATTCTTGGGTCGTTTGAACGGCAGCGTACGCATCATGGATTAGGTCTTGATCGATGGCCAGGTGGACAAGTTTATGGAATACAGTCATGAACCTTTGAAGAGACCCATTGAGTATATCTGGTATATTTGTCCTTAAAGAAAATAAAAGTTGATCCAAATGTAAGGAATAGACTAATTCTATGTTATCGACATCTGTGTGTGAGTCATTGGGAAGCGAGATCCACGAGCCGGGCATTGCCGCGACCGGTGTTCTCGCAGATACAAGAGATATAGTTTCATCATTGTTGGACTCTGAGTCATCAAAATTCTGATCTATAATCTCAAATAAAGATTCGGTAGACATTCTGGCACTTGTCGACCAAGAGGAAGTAGGAGATCCCATAGACGAGCCCTCCTCTGAAGAGCAACTGCTTATGAATTCGTTGTTGCTCTCCCATTCGTAATCTTCATCGTAAGTCGAGTTCATGAGAGGTGTTACCAAAACAAAACCTTCGTCCATGATATAATTGTCGATCCTTTTTTATTAAAACTAGTAAGTAAGAAAATAAGGCGGGTCCCCCGATCTTAGCGGGCCTTGAATATATATTATAATGCTGGGAGTTTCGACTACCAAGTTACACTCTTAGAAATTAGAAAAGACGATAAGAAAGAGAAGATGATGATTTGTTAGAGGTATATTATTTACAAATCTTTTATAATAAAAGAAGAAAATAACATAGGAAAAGGAAAAAGAAGAAGAAGAAGAAGAAGAAGAAGAATTTTTTGATGGTATGCTGGAAAGATTTCCTTGTCGAACTATACTAATTTCAACAGTGCACAGATCAAACTGATAAAAATAACGAGAAGTCTGCACAAATGTTACGAGATGAGAAAATATTGCTAAGTTATAGAGATCAAATTGGTATCATAATTAAATATTCTCAGTAGATATATTTCTTAAGCATCTTTCGCTTGAATGAATAAGCGAACCCTTCCTCTTTCTCTATACTTTTTTTTCTTTTTCGTGCGATTTTAGGTCAATTTAGTTCGGACTGTTCTCCTTTTATAGATAGCTTTTCTAAGGGGAGTTCCTTGATTGGACCTTCATAATTAGCAATTTTCTGATGAAGTATATCGCTCCAGAACAGTTGCGCCTTTTGAGAGGCATAATATAAATAATCAAATTCAGATTCTAGGTCTTCTGCGACGTTGGCGTTATCATCTTCTGTTGTATTTGTTTCAGTTTCTGGGGGTACTAGAGATGTGAGTGACAAATAAGATGGAATACCAGAAGGCAAAGAAGAAGTGGAAGTTAGTGGTGGTGAGACCAACATTTGTGGCGACCCTAACATATCTTTGTGAGTATCAATTTTAGCTGTCAAACTCGGTCCGATATCAGAATCACGACTTTTCAAACTATAGTCTCCTTGGCTGCTGGCAGCGACGCTGCTGGTATGACTAGGTAGATCCTTTCCGGCCTTCGTTTCAGTTTCAATTTTATAACGAGCCAATGTCTGATCCAGAACTTTTAGTTCCTCCTCATCGATTTCATTCTGGTCAGCAGGTGCCTGGACTAGTCCCCATAATGTCCACATGGCATTGACTATCGGGCGCCATAGTTGAATCTGTTCATGAAGCTGTTGTAATTCTTCAGCTGCCGCATTTAAAGAAATGTTAGATGATGACAGGTCCATTCCGTGTTCTAAGTATGCAGACAACCAAGTTATTTGGTCCCTCAATGGTGGGTATCTACTTTCATGGATCTGCTCTGGTCGTTCTTCGCTATGAAAATCTGACATCCATTCGCAAAAATGATTGGCAATATCGAATGCGCGGGAGTTCTGGCCAGCATACTCAAAGTCAATCACAACAAGTTGTTTATGTTGGTTCTGAGGTACTAGTAGCGGAGAACCCATGGGTGGTTCTATTCTGAGGACATTTCCATACTGAGCATCGTTGTGCGCAAAAACCATTTCTTGGTTCACTTTCTCAAGTCCACCGCATTTTTCAATAACATGCTTCTTGCATTTATTAAAAGCATCGATAAATGAATCAAAGGAGCACCCTAGTGCAGCTTGAGAAGCTGTGCCAGGAGGATGGCCATTCTTAGTATCGACGGCCTCTAGAACTTGACGGGCTCTTGGTGTCCATTTATCAACATTAATAAAAGCCACTGGGCCTTCCATACGCTCTTCTTTTAACAGTTCTACTCCTTCATGAAGCTCGCGCATTCTTCGAGCAATTTGTACATAGATCTGCTTGTTGCGAAGATCGTGCCGAGTTAGTGGCTCTGCATTCAGATATTCTTCAAGTCTGCCATTTAGAAAGGTACCCAGCAATCGGGGTCCAATTTTTCGGCGAAGTAAGCGTTGTAATATCTGAAGCTCGGACTCTCTATCAATCAAATGAGTAACGTTGGGGCCATAAACTCGCAAAAGTAAATGGGGGATGCGTGCTTCGTCTTTAGGGGGGGATATTTGAAATACTGCGTTGGTTAAGGCACCGGAAATACGCCGTATAGAAATTTTTTGTGCGTCGACGATTCGGTGCCATTTAGGTATTTTAAGCCGGCAAATTACTTCGTATACATCTTCCTTCAAATATTCCATCGGCAGCATATGATCTATAGTTATGGCAACATGGGGAATAGATTTACTCTCATCTTCAGAGCCAGAAGATACTCCCTCTGATCTTGATCGACTTCTTCTGGTTAATCGAGGCTTAGATCTATGCCGCGGCAACGAAACAAGTGGTTGTCCTAAGCTGAAAGACATCTTTGTAGAAATGAGAGATCCGCCGTATGAGGAAAGGAAACTCTGAAGATCAGTTTTCTACTATGATTGTATGGAATCAAGATGATCTTAGAGTAAAATACACAGAGACCGGATGAACTCTGAGTGATTAAATCTAATACAGTACTCAAGGCGGCCCTCAATTGGTGTGCGGGGACCCTTAAGGTTAAAAAAAATCTGTAATGAAAAAAAAGTGAGTTTTTCTGCACACGAGATGGTGTTTATTGGGTGGTGATTGGTATGGAGATGAGTCTACATACACTCAAAGGAAACACAAAAAGTGATCAATTTATTTAAATGACAAAAAAAAAATGCAAATATATATATTAACAAGTAAAGCAAAAACAAAAAAAAATTAGCTGGTCCGGTACTTAGGTATAGCAGAACTAGAATTGCACTCTGTCACCGGGACCAGAGGAAATATCAGTATTGGGTTTAGGTTCTGAAGGAAGGGTGTTGTTCATAGGTAAGGGAGGAATTGGGTTCATGGGAAATCCATAAGAAAACCCCCCAGGATGCATAGTTAAAGGAGCCATTGGTGTAGTTGGTATACCATAGCCAAAATTATACGGCCCTGCAGCCATATAAGTCATGTTCATTTTCAGGGAATCAGACGTGACAGGCATGGAAGAAGAGCCAGTTCGCACAGATGAGCTTTGCGGGCCTTGAAACCCCATTTGTCCAGGCTGATGAGTAGCTGGGTGCGGAGGTGGCAGTGTCATTCCTATCATAGGATTGAATGGGTGAAGTGTCATATGCAACTTCCCGGCATCCATGTAATACCAATTACTATAATCATACGGAGCTGCGTATTGCCAGGTAGTGTAGTCTTCATAGTAAGGAATTGAGGCCCGATGATACTCTTCTGTTACAGTGCCTGGAATTCCGATAGGACCAGGGGGGGCATAAGAGGGTAGAGCATCTGAATATGGTGTAGTGGGCATCATGAAACTATGTGCACTTGAAGAAGAAATCGGCATCATTCCTTGGGTATCATACCCAAAAATATTATGTGTTTGAGCAGACTGCTGCTGCTGCTGCTGCTGCTGCTGATGCTGATTTGGGTGAGAAGCTTCAGCCGATTGTCCAGAGTTCAGATGAATCGTCACACCTCTATCATGATGCTGAATCTGATTAACTACTGGTATATCGTTTCCAACGGCTTGTGATTGATCCCTATTAAGTTTATTCATAAAGTCAGCCAGAGGGATCCTTTTCTGGATTCGGTAGTCCCGTTTCGTCTTATAAAAGAACTCGCCGTTATCGACCTTTTCGGAGTCAATATCGGGATTACGGGGAGGAGATCGAGTAGGAAGCGGCGCATCTAATGGATAGCGATCAATCAGGGGTCCTTCAATATGTTGGATGCGGATGCGAGCAACTAAACGATCACCACGGTAAGAACTTTTGTGAAGCTTGCGCTCTGCACGTTTGGCAGATTCGGCGGAAGTAAACTCTGCAAAAATGTAGTAATAAAGCCTACGGACTGAATCTCGAATAGCTTTACGATGCATAAGTGCCAGAGGAACGTGATAACCAAACTTAGCAATTACCTTGCAGTATTGAAGAGTTCCATGCGGAGCAAGGAGATTTCGGGCATCTTGTTCAGAAATTTCTTCTCTGAAATGGCCAACTACGATTGACCGAGAAGACGGAGGATGCAGCATCATGAGAGCTTGGTCTGAATCAACATTCTGACACCAGCGAACACTATAGTGTTGTTCGGATACTTGGAGTGCTTCATACATGTTGGCAGCATCACTCCGATAAGCAAACTGAATATAAGCAGTAGTACCAGCAGCATCTTTGAAATGGTTGTAGGTATATGAAGGAATAAGAATTCTTTCGATTTCACCAAAGGGGGAGCAAAGCTTGCGAAGAAAGTGTTCCGTGAAGGTCTTTGGAGAGACAATCGAGGAGTCTTTGCCGGCGTTCTCAAAAGTGCTGGGATCAAGTTCGGATGAATTATTCACAGAATTGATAGAGATATGAATTGTGCGATTAATTCTAGCAGGCTCACAGCGAAGAGCTCTACCAGCCAAATCAGACTCGTGAGCTTCCAATAAAGCCCGGTTGGTGTCTTCAACGGAATTAAAGTAGACAAAAGCATAAGGACGCTCTGCATGGTCACGGAGTACTTTGACATGTACAGCATTCCAAGGTTCAAAATGTTCCGCAATGAGGCATTGGAGTTGAAAGCTGGACTGGTCAGTAGGCAAAGAAGCAACGAAAAGGGTATGAGCAGGTTTAGCATCTTTAGGGGTGACGAGCAAGTCAGTTGGAGGCGGTGAGGTACGGTCAGGAATGAAGTCAGAGATTTCAGAAGCAGGTTTAGAACAGTCAGAAGATTCCAAAGCAACCATGATGATCAGCCTGATAGCAGAGAAGAGAGAAAGAAGGTAGGTGTTTTCGTTAGAAAGACAACAGGGAAGAAAAGAAAAACAAGAAAAAGAAGAAGCTATGTGAGCAGCTGAGAAAGAAGAGTGGTGATTCTAAGTAAATCAAGGGCAACTGGGGTATATATAGACACCCAACCAGGGGGGGCGGCTATATTTCGCAATGTAGAACGCATGGGTGGTGGAACCGTGACTAGTCCTGGAGTGGACGTGATGGACGTGATTGACGTGAAAGGCGACGCAGATGTTGTCGACGATGATGCGGTGGGTGTTGGATAAGGTTCGTATTTCAGCCGCCTGAGGCTCGTTTGAGTTTTTCGGCGCCGCTGTCGTGCGGCGACGGCGGCTGCTGATGATGATGATGATGACTGCGGTCCATTCTCCAAAGGCTGTGCGATTTGAGCAGCAGTTACATCTATTGAGCCTTGTGTAGACCAATTAGGTGATATATCATTGCTGCTATCTATCTCTGGATAGTGGTGTGGTGAGGAGTGTAGGATCTGCATCCTGCTTTCTAGATCTCGTAGAAGCCCTCTTAGGGTGCTTCGGACCATCATTAAGGCGTGATTTAACTGTTTTATTCTGCCACTCTCACTCAATCGACGCAATAAAACTAGTCCGTGATCTTCTGCCTCTCTGTTGTGTACGCCTATCCCCCATTTAGAGAGATTGAATTTAGAAAGTTGACCACCAGTTTTCGGAGAGGCTTCAGAACTCAAATAAAGCCGCAGACGAATGATGCCGTACTCTAGACGATTTATGACTTGTCGAAGAGCTTGCAGATTGGGATTATCTACAAGTGTGGAGATATATTCCACGGTATTAGGTAGCTCACGTAGAAAATCTGCGGCAATACGTCGATTAACCTCCGCGATTTCGTCCTTTCGGTCCATGATAGCTATTGCTAAACTGATGATGGAAATATGCACATCAGAAGGGCACACTGGTGCAAATACTTATAGTTAAGTCCAGAGCTCTTTCATTAAGTAGTTGATTTTCCTTATTGGTCCTCAATTAAATTTATACCTTCCATGGCATCTTCTACACTCTTTGGTAGCTTCTCTCCCATATAGAAGGCTCTCTTTAATACTTAGTTGAATGAAACAATTCCCTTTACTCCAAACTATAACTCTACAGTAACCCTAACCGGATGCTGATTTTGGGTTTAGTACTATTCTTGGCCTCTGAGGTATATGAGGTTTATAATATAGTAGCCATAATTTTACTGAGTACGTACTCTTTTCATTTTTATTATTATTATTAAAGCTATCAGAATGTTTTCCAATATTAATTTACTCCTGTAGTTTTTGATGGAAGTAGTGTATCATCATTAACTTATCTAATTCCTCATCTACTTGCTCCAGTGTGGGCTTACTTCCAGTAAATTTAGTCTCTCTCTGCCTTCCAAAATGCTATCAATCCACCCGACCAGATTATGTTACCCTTCGAACCTGAAAATGATAAAATTCAAGCCACAGTTGCCGAATTTGCTTTGCAACTAGCATCTAATTGTTCGAGACATTCAAATAATAATTCTGTTTTTTCCATTCTGGAAGCCCAGAGTAGAGTCGTATTGGCGTATGAACGAGAAGATCTTCAGAATAAAGCCTTAACAGTTCTTCCGTTTGACGATTTACATGATGAATCAGTTAAAACTCATGCAGATAAAATGAAGGTTCTTCTTCATTGGTTTAAGCATCAGTTCTTTACTTGGGTGGACTCTTTGCCGTGCAGCAAATGTGCGGGTCCAACCCGCGTGGTTGGCGCAGGTGGCCCTACCGCCGAGGAAAGATCGTTTGGTGCAGGAAACGTCGAGTTACATCAATGCAAATCATGTGGGAATACAGAGCGGTTTCCTCGGTATAACGATCCAGGGAAACTAATTGAGACACGGAGAGGCCGATGCGGGGAATGGGCTAACTGCTTCGGACTTCTATGTCGTGCTTTGGGACTCCGGTGCCGCTATGTGTGGAATGCTGAAGACCATGTTTGGATTGAAGTGTTTGATCCAGTTGAACGTCGCTGGGTACATAGTGATCCTTGCGAAGATGCTTACGATCAGCCTTTACTGTATACAGATGGATGGGGGAAGAAGATGTCGTACTGTTTGGCTATTGAAGTTACGGGTGCTAGGGACGTAACAGCTAGATATGTTAGAAGACCAGAGATGCAAATCCCACGGAACCTTTGTCGGGAAGATCATCTTCGCAAATCTTTGGCGAGTTGGAACTATCAAGCACGAGTGCATAGGATGTCTCGGGACGACATGCTATCGTTATTCTACGAAGATATACAAGAAGCAGCAGAACTTCGAGAGTATGCTGGAAAATCCGATGATATTCAGAAATTGTTCGGTCCCAGAATCTCAGGATCTGCGGAATGGATAGCCTCGCGAGGAGAACATGGTTCCTCTACACAATAATAACCCATAACCAGCGATGGCTGTCGTGAATTCGAATAGTCTTAATGTCATGTGAAATGAAATAAAGTAAATTAATAAATAGAAAACCACAACCTTTTTTTGCCTTTGTTTTTGGAACATATATTAATCATTTATTACGTTACAAAAATAGTTCAGTCATCACTTTACCTTTGAACACTTGTTTGCAATGTGGAGCCGGGCATACGTTGTTGAACGATCTGTTCCGAACATTACGACGAAACTCAGTAACACATCGCCCGCAAAAGAGATGGCCACAGACAGCCGCAAAAATCCTTCGCTTTAATTCAGGAAGGTTTTCTGGAACTGGTTGTTGACGAGACTTCTTTTGCGTAAGTGCATTGTGGGGGTCAGTAATAATCACTTCTTTCCCAGAAGCCGGGCCCGAAGGCGGTTCGGTTGATATGTTTTCCGAGGGTGGAAGAGGATCCTCTTCTCCTAGCGCCCATCCACATTTAGAGCAAACAGGGATAGTGGACCTAGGAACAGAACAAGAGAAGCCGTCTAAGTCATCGGCCGGGGTTTGGTCATGAGTCTGTTGTTTAGCTTGATCCAATGTGGCCCCAGCGCGTATATAAGGAGTGTAGTCGTTATCTGCTAGAGACCAGGTTGGATCTTCTAGGCTCTGTGGGTTCGGATTAAAGGTAGACGATCTAAGGATATCGTGGTCGGCCATGTCTAGGAAAAATGCAGTTTCTTGTGGAGGAATGGGCCAAACATAACGAGGGTTATAAACTTGAGGAGGAAACAGTTGGGGAATAGTGGCCATAAGCTGCTCCTGGTCAAGATATAAATTTGGGTCCATAGGATCTGCATTTGTGCGATAATATATGCAGATTGCCCGGCAATACCGCTGGTGATCAACCCGGGATAGACGAGCTATGGGAATACGCCGACGTCGATCAGAGGGTGGATGGTTGTACGGAAAGAATCGAGGCAGGCTCGTGGAACCATTTAATCTTCTATGATAAAACGAAGAAGACGGATTGAGTATTCTGGAGTTTCTTGGATTGTATCGTTCCAGTTCCTCTTCGATGTTAGTGCCGGTGGTCTGCAGGATGGCATGTAGGGCACTCTGTAGAGCAGTCGCAGCCGACACACTGGATAAATAAGGTGCAATTCTTCTTTGAATAAACGAGTTGGAATTGGGCGTAGGGCCCGGCGTAGATATAGTAAATGAAGCAGAACCAGATATCGTGCCCGTGGGGGTATAGATCATTGAATCAGACGGAGACGAAACCGTCGAGTAAGGTTCTAAAGAAGGATCGGGACTCGTAGAGACTCTATTTGATTCAGAAAAATCATCATCTGCATCAATTACATCTGGTAGTGATGAAGATTCAGACGAAGCTGTTCCACTCTCAGGTTCGTTTATACGAGGTCTTTGGCGCTGTTTTGTTAGTATGCAACTCAACCTTTAGACACAATAAGAAACTCAGTAAAAGAAACCCCGTACATAATGTGGGACCTTTGATCGCAGTTTATATACTAGTAAATTCAAAGACTAGTATATATCCTATAGTATAATTATTTAATTATTTAGTTATACAAATAATACTTACTCTTTCGCTGTTCATCGCCTAAGAAATAGTGAAGACAAGGTACTATTGAACTGAAGGTCGGGAGGGAAGTTTACACCTTAATTATACGAGGAACGGCTTACATTCTTGGGATACCACCATGTGAAAGAACCGACTTCTTATCACAACTTACGATGCTAACCTTTTTGATTGGTTTTATTAAAACCTTATTCATAAACATTATTTTTCTTTTTTTTTTCTCAGGAGAAAAAAATTTTTCTATTCAGCTTCAGATTTGCTTTTGAAGCAGCAACTGTCTCCGTAGCAGACACTACAATTCTGCCTTCGTCCACCCAGAGAATGCATCCCAGTATCGGTCTTTACCAAGACAAATGTAACCTGAACTACTTCCAAAAACATCAAATAGTCCTTGAATGTTTCCAGTAGTAACAATTGCAGAATTTGTTCCGTGCTTACCGTTGAATGTCACCACCGCCAACGAACCTTCCTGGGTATTGTAGACCAATGCAGAATCAGTATCGGCCGCCAGGGCAAGCCCAGTAGGCTGGAATCCCAGTTCCAACTGACAAGTGCAACTGAGTTTTTTTAGACTGTAAAGTAACAATGAAGTTTCTTTAGCAGCCAATAGCAGGGTTCCGTTCTGGCTAAACTTCACCAGTCCACTAGGTTGTGAGCCAAAAGTGTGCACAACCTCTTCTGAAACTAGGTCTATGACGTCAACACCCTGTTTCGTTGATAATGCCACCAGCCCTCCATCTGGATGTACGTCGAAAAGGTCTTGGATAGGTTCGTCTCCAGAAGCTCCTTCTATACCTAGTGGCCCTAAAGATCCAAGAATATTTCCCGTTGATAAATCAAATAATTCATAGATATCATCCACAACCAATACTAGAAATCCTGGAACTGCGTAGTTGAAAGCCGCTTCAATTTTTTTTGGGTAAGTTAAGCTCGAAACCTCTGCCAACCCGGATGAGTTTGAGTTACCTTGGGCTAGTTCATAGCATTTCAAAGTCGTCTCGGCTCCACTAATCACAGCTACTATAAGTTTCTCGTCAGTTTTAGACTCTGATGTAAATACGGGTATCAATGCGGATATGATACCATTTATGGTAATGGGGGTTTTACGGTCACCACACAAAATGCTATTTTCCGAGGCGAATATCGGCACAGACTGAACCATGGTCCCATGTCGCCAATCACCTGGAGGCAAGGAATTCTCTTCTAAAGTGATAGAATTGGGTAGTTCGGGCAATGGTTTTGGTTTCCGTTGTTTCCGTTGTGTAGCTTGCGCTTTCACTGTGTCCTTGATACGCTCTTTAATGGCGGCATCTAATGGGGTCACTACCTTGGCATTGGCGAGTCGAGTTTCACTATTAGGGCCGCTATCGGAGCCTTCTGCCAAAGCTTGAAGTGCTTGTCGTGCTTGGTCGCGCTCGTTAGTAAGTCGCGCAGCAACTCGTAGAGCGGCATCCAGTTTGTATAAAGCTACAGAAAGATCCTGCCGTGTTTCTAAAAGCTGTTTTCGTAAAGAGAATGTTTCTATTGCAGAGGCATCAAACTCTTTTGCCAAAGATTGTAGTAAGCCAGGAATGGAGGTTTGGTCAGGCAATCGGGGCTGGACTATTGGAGGAACCTTTAAAGGTATCAGCAAATCTTCAGATAAAGGATCATTAGAAATTGGATCTGTTCCGGTGGACGCAATATATGCCTCAATAGTAGATCGCTCAAATACAGCTCCACTTTTTGGAGATACCACAGGGTTCTGGCAGGGGTTCCCGCTTAAAGCACAAAACATGAGAAGGGGGTAAAAAAGAGAAACGGTGTGTAGTGTACTGGAATGAGAGAAGGGACTGGAGCAATGGGGCCTAGGCTATTTATAATAAAGTAGTACAAGATAGAAAGGCAGTAATAAGGAGTATTCAGACCCGTCTATTCAGAAGATAACCGCAGGATGAACCAGGACGGACCAGGAATCCGAGACTTCAGCAATAGTCGATGGATTAAGATAATTAAGCCAGGATGAGAACGCCGGGTAACTATTACACTACCGTTCAAGAAAGGTCGACGGTGGTTTCGAGGCTGGTTAATCGATGGTTGTGTCATGTAAAGTAGCCCTTTAGCATATTAAGCAATAAAAAGTTAAAAAGAAGCACAAAAAAAAAGAAAAAAAAAAATTTTGGACCCCTTCAGACGACGATGGTCAAAGACCAGATTTAGTACTCTCATGGGTCTGAGCTAGGCGAAGTCATTCTGTCCAGATTAGATCAATAGTCACGACCCAAATCCCCCGGTAAGCTTACACCCAAAAAAAGTATTTAATGAGTATTCAAACTTCTTCTTAGACATTATTTAATTCCCCTGATAACAGAAATGTAACTCAAATATCCTTTTATCCATACATATATCCAATATTTTTGTCGTGTATTCATCCACTACCCACCGCAACATTCTCTACCTTTTAGATCGGTCCAGACTCTGCGGCTCGGTGGCTATCTTATCCAATAAGAACGTCAGACTATTTATTGTCTCTCAATCCATCCCGACCAGATAACTCCCGCTCGCCATACATAATACATTTTCTCCCTTATAGTAAGGATCCCCGAAGCTTACCTTAATTCTGGCTGGCCTGACCTTGGACCAGAAGAAATCCTATATCTTGCTGGTATAGATACTGCACGCCTCTAATTTGGACTGCGTTTTCACTATCTATATATATATAGCCACTGTCCTATTCTCGGGTCTGCTTGGTCTCTGAAACCATAGGTTGTTCTCCTGGTTCTGACACCGTTTGGTAATAGTTCAGATTCCACCTTAAGACGATATCCGAGTCATTTTTGTTCATTTTGATTGTCGTCTTGTTAGAATCCGGAAAATTTGAGTTTTTTTTTTTCTCTCTAGCTTGCCATCCACTACCTAATTTATTGGTTATTCGTTAAAGATTCTTGCTCTTGGGGTTGCTTGGTACAATACTTTGAGCCCTATAAAAAAAAACCAAAGAATCAGATTAGATACCTGCGCCTGAACCATCGGTTCATACCAGGCACTGGATTATCCTAACTGTGTTGGACTAATTCTATTTTCTTTTAAACTGTAGTTAGATAGGAGGAGATATTGGCCCAGTTTATTCGTGTCGTCCTTTCTCTCTCTTATTTGTCGTCTTTGTCCATTCATATATATTTAGTTCATATTTTTTCGTTGATCTACTTTTTTTCTTCTTTTTTTGCCCTGTCCCTTCGCCTGGTACAGAAAGAATACTTGAGTCTTATCTAGTGTCTTGTGATACTGTTACTAACATCATATATTTAAGGGTTCCCTATTTTTCTGCCGTCTCTCATTCCGCTTTAGTATTTACCCACCGTCGATTCCCTCTTTGTTTCCGATAACGCTCTCCTAGTTCTCATCTAATTATTTTTTTTCTGCTTTATTATTTGTACTGTTTTATAGCGGCTTCTTCAATTTCATATGGCGGAAAAATCATTACAAAATCCTACTCATGTTTATGAAGCTTTAACTGGGCAGAATCGTCTTCCCAAGCTACAGTCCTACTACTTATCCATAAAAGCAACACTTTCCAGAAGGGTTCGCATACAAGAATCCATCACTGCTCCTTTAGGCGTTATTCTTGCCTTGCCTATTTCCTTTTTTCTAATCGTGTTTTTTATTTATGCTGGAAGTTGTGAGAGACCCCCCTTCGGTCTCCCCATGGGCGGATCCCCTCCTCCTATCCGTGGCATAAATAATCGCATTGACAGTCCATTTGTCATAGGCTGCCTCGAACCTGATACCGACGGACCTCGCGCAAACGCAGTTTTGATTGTTCTGGCCCGTAACTCGGAGATTGAAGGGGTTGTTGATTCAATAAAAAGTATTGAGCGTCATTTTAATCGGTGGTTTCATTACCCCTATGTGTTTTTGAACGATCAACCTTTTTCCCGCAAGTTTCGGCGAACGGTTCAGAACTATACCTCTGGACAGGTCGAGTTTGGTGTAATTGAAAAGGCTCATTGGGATTTCCCAGAATGGGCTGATCGCGACGAAGTTGCCGAAAGTATTGCTCTTCAAGGTGACCGAAATATCATGTATGGCGGAATGGAGTCGTATCATCACATGTGTCGTTTCTACTCCGGCTACTTCTATAGACACCCATTACTGCAGAAGTATGACTGGTACTGGCGTGTTGAACCTGATGTGAAATACTTCTGTGACATCACCTATGACCCTTTTATTTATATGGAACGACATAATAAGAAATACGGTTTCACAATTGCTATAACTGAGCTTGAAGAGACTGTACCTAACTTATTTCGCTATACTAAATCACACATGGTGGCTAATAATGTTACAACGCGGGGATTATGGGACATGTTTTTAAAACATGAAGAAAATCCAACATCTACTCTGGAGCCTCCGGTCAAGAGCCCTATTATCGCCGACTCTTCGAGATCTATTCCAGACCGAGATGATGCTGACTCAATGTACGGTGAACGGTATAACATGTGTCATTTCTGGTCTAATTTTGAGATTGCTCGGCTAGACTTTTTCCGTAGTGAAGAATATAATAACTATTTCGAAGCATTGGATCGATCTGGCGGGTTCTGGACTGAACGATGGGGAGATGCACCAGTGCATTCTTTAGCAGTTGGTATGCTTCTTTCGCCAAATGAGGTTCATTATTTCCGTGACATTGGCTACCGTCACACCACAATTCAACACTGTCCTGGTAATGCCCCAGGACGACAGCTTCCGCGTCGCCCTTATTTTATAGGAGACCCTACCAATCGTAACGTTCAAGCTGAAGATGAATACTGGGATCAAACTGACCCCGAACGTGAAAACGGTGTGGGATGTCGATGCGTCTGTGATACAGACGTGGAAGAGGTAGAAACCAAAGAGGGAAGTTGTCTGGCCGATTGGGTGAGAGTTGTTGGCGGGTGGGTTTAAACCTCAGTTGTGCTTTATAGTTTGCAATAATTTCAGAAGAACCATTAGAGCCATCTCTTCAATGAAGAAGGTCCAATTTATCCACTTACCCAGATTACAGAAATGAAACGAGCAGAGGAATGGAATGGTACTAACTAATATCACAGCAACAGCTGATGTGATATCTTATCTTGCAAAGAAATCCCATTACGCCATACATAAAAAGGCCCGTTAATATACGGTTAGAAGTTCGAGACACGAAAAGAAACTAACCTAATAAGCTGGACCAGCTAATCAGCCCCGAATGTCGTAAACTTGATGGGACTCTTGATATCGCAAAATCTCATCAGCATGTATTACAAATTCATGTATATTACATAAAGGTTACTAAATATGTTTATACTCTAATTCAAAGATCCTTTAATTTATTATTCTTATGTAGTCAATTTGTATGAAATTCACCCCTATGCTACGGAATGCTATTTGGTCTCTCCGGAAGAAATCCCTGTCCTATCTCTGAGAGGATTGATGATGACCTTGTGACTGGACCCCGCTGATTGGTCTAGAATTATGCTTGTGATCATAGGTTAATACTTATTGTTAGAATATGTCATAGCAACGCTATACGTATGAGCGGCCTCGATGAGATAAGTCGAACCCTAATGAAAGAGAGTCACGACAGGTGGACTCACAATATATATAGAGGTCCCAAGATCGGTGACACACTAAGCAAGTGCTAGTGAAGATTCTTATTATTAGATACTTTACCTGTATTAATCTTTATTACTATTCAAGG